>CAEGAD010053454.1:0-37757 GCA_903067055.1 Poeciliopsis paucimaculata
TGGCATATCAGAGTAAAGGGGGTTATATGCGTGCCACACGTTTCAAATTATTTTTAAAAAACACATTGAATATCATTGTTGACATTACAGAATGTTGACATTACATTCTGTAATGTCAACCTTTCAGTGACATTACAGAAGGGAAGATGAAAGAAAACAATGATGAGAATGTGGAGAGTAACTGGTTTGTTTCCTTAATCTGCAGAATAAAATTGAAACGCCTTTCAAGATAACAAAAAAATCAAAACAACAAAACACAGCACCCTCTGGTGGTCAAAGTAGAAAATCGCATTTTAAATGCCTCTAAAGTCAGTCAGCTGACATACAATGAGTGTGATTGGGATGCAAGGTGTCTTTAGATTGCAAATGTGCTTAAAGCCACCGGACATTGTCCACATAATTTTGGAAATGTGGCATTGTCTGATATCTTACCCACAGCGTCTGATCTAGTTCAAACAGGGGAGAAACACATCAGGTGTTTCTCCCCCATGCTTTGAAAACGGCAGCTATCAAATCACTGCTAAAAACAAACAATATGGACAAATTATCATTGCAAAGTTACAGGTCAATCTCTGGCCTTCCATTCATCAGACTAGATGAATGGAAGGCATTCATCGAACCTGAAGGCATTGTTTGACCTATCAGCAAGCGTTTGGTCATTGTCTGGAAGATGAAGCTGCCCTTGTCAAAGTGTTCAATGGTGCTTGCATAAATATGGACCCTGGAAGAATCACAGTGGTGGCTCTGTTGGACCTCAGTGCAGCATTCAAGCCTGTTGACCATGACTTATTATTGAAGCAACTGAAGGACTGGGTTGGAATGTCTGCTATGCTACTCGACAAAGTAAAGAACAGGGGCTTCTTTGTGGGAATAGGTGACTTTTATCAGAGGTGACAAAAATCACATGCGAGGTCCCTCGTGGTTCCATCCTAGGGCCCATGGTATATAACATCTACATGCTCCTGCTCAGTCAGATTATTACAGGTAATAAGTTACCATTCCTATGTGGATGATACACAGCTCTACATTACAATGTCACCAGGTGATTACCCACTCAAGCACTGATTGGATGTGATTAGTGTGATTAGTTGAACTGATCAGTGTGATCAGTTCAACTAATCACACTAATCACATCCAATCAGTGCTTGAATGGGTAGTACTGTCTTCACAGGTTCGTCTAAAAGATCTGACAGCTGCAGCTGATATAAGACGGTGCTGGATCAGATATTCACACCAAAACTAGGTTCTAAAGTCCTAACATTGGCTCCCTGTACGTCAGAGAAAATACTGTAAAAATAAGTTTTAGTTTATAAATCACTGAATAGAGTCACCAAAAATACAGAGACCTGTCGTTGTTGTATCAACATTCCAGACCACTCAGGTCTTCTGGCTTTATCTCTGTATATTCCCAAGTCAGAACTAAACATGGAGAAGTCGCATTCAGATTTTATGATCCGCTAATCCGGAATAAACTTCCAGAAAACTGCAAAACCGTTAAAATATACAAATTTTTTTTGGTTTTCTTCTTAAATCTAGGTTAAAAACACATTTATGTAGAGTTGCCGTTGATTAATGGTAATTGGAATATCACTAATTTTAGCCTCATTTTGACTTTTCATCACATTTATTTTCCCACCATAATGTAATGTGTTTTGTTTAATTTTTCATCACATAATGCACTTTAAACTGCTGTGTTGCTGCATTGCCCTGTACAAATAAACGTACAGTATTTTTATATGAAAAAATACATATAAAAATGTATTTTTATATTAGCATTTTGCTATTTTGGACACTCAGTGGTGCTATTGGTCGTAATAATTCATATTTTCCTCGTGTTTGCCAGCTGGTATTCAGTGAAAAAAAAAAAAGAGAGAGAATGACAATCAAAACCACAACACTACACTTTGACTTGTAATAAGTAAAGTTTTATTATTATTATTATTTTAACTTTAGTACTTCAAAATAAAAGGGTTTATTTATTTATTATTATTATAATAGACATACACAACCTCTGAAAATAGTGGCACTAGGATTATAATCTGTGCTCAAAGAGGTTCATTCTGTCTCACATCTACTTCAAATCCTTCTCTTTGTTGCTCTGTGGTTCCACAGTTTACGTGTTTTCACTCCTGTGAGATGGAAAAAAAGGGGGGGAAAGGAGGGGGAAAAAACTCTGAAAACTAAACAATAATATAACCAATAATATTTCTCTGAAAGAAGACACGTGATTTGAAAGCTAATCCACAATGTGTTGTTGTTTTGCTGTGTAGTCCGTAAAAGAAGGAGCAATCTGCCTCCATCAATGGGTTGGAAATAAGCGGAAGTAGATCGCCTGCCTTCACAAAATAAAAGCATGGAGCTCGTCACTGAAAAGTTAACTGAATTTAAATTGAGTTAATGTCTGCTCTTTTTTTCTGGTCTGTAAATAAAGGACTGCTAC
Organism: Poeciliopsis paucimaculata; assembly: GCA_903067055.1. Lineage (NCBI taxonomy): Eukaryota > Metazoa > Chordata > Actinopteri > Cyprinodontiformes > Poeciliidae > Poeciliopsis > Poeciliopsis paucimaculata. The sequence continues at coordinate 2,441 of CAEGAD010053454.1, forward strand.
TATTATCCACATTCGAAGTGGAATTCTGATAAAAAGAAAACAAAACTAATAATAATAAAACGTTAGTTGTTTAATCTTTCTGGTTGTTGACATAATCAGCTGTCATGTAAATCCTGGCAGAGCAAAACTCCCAAAACTAACAGTGGAATATTCTGGCTTCATCAAACAAAAACAACAAATGAAACATTGACTTTTCAGGAATGCTAAACTATTCCTAGTTATAACGCATACACACAAGAACTGTCCAAAACAAAAACAGAAAGTGCAAACACTATTCCAACACACATTTGCTGCCATTGGATACCTAAGGATATTGAGCTGCTGCCATGTGATTGGCTGAGTATGTGACAAGTGTACCTAAAAATTACCAGTAGTTAGCCTTGATTAATGTTCCAGTACCTCGGAGGTGGTTCCAGTTGATTTTTTCCGACTGCGAAGTCGGGTTTGCCCAGTTCTGACTAGAACTGGAATGCAGCACTAAACCCCCAACGCTCCGTCCGTAGTTTATTTTGGAAAACAGCGGAAGTTCTGTGCATAGCACCGGAAATTTACATGGAGACAACAAGAATCCGTGAAGTTGAGTCGACAACCCTTTGGGAATATGGGGGGAGGCAGTTTGGAGGTTTCACTTGACTTACCCAGAGTTTAAACGAAATACTTTCACGAATGTGAGACAATTAATTCATGGACATGTGGTGGTGCTTCTCCTCCTCGGTGAGGTGGAGGTTCCTTCAGTCGGCCAGCAGTGATCTCCTCGGTTGGTAAGTTAGACTTTTCCGTCCGCGTTGACTAACTGCTGCGGTTTGGATCCTACTGTCTCGTGCGCCGCCTGTTCTCCGGTCCCACGTAACGCAGCTGATTGTCCTCTGCCACCACCTGTTGCTCCGCGAGTTGAAGTAAAGAGGAAGAAAACCGCATCATTCACGGTCGAGGGTCTTTCACAGCTCACGCTGACTCAACACATGAATCAGCCGCGCTCAGTGCCGCTTATTACAACACAAACCAGCAATAATTGTTGGAATACGAAGCAGCTACTCCTCTGTTTAGTACGTTCTCCCAGTGGGGTGTCTACATTTTTCAGAGTATGTCGCTATTATTGTAAAACGACTTATTTGGTAAGGAATACCATCTCGCAGTACCTCATGCTGGCTTTACAGAAACGTGTTTTGGGGTCATTTTCAAATGTTTATTTTTCCCAAATCCTGAGAGGTAACAACAAACTCTCTGGATTATGTTAACAGGTCACCTGTACCAGGGTTTCCCCGCAGTGTATTATAAGCCTGGCGGGCCACCAGGCTTTACTTGTGTCCCCACCAGGCTTAGCATTGTTTATCAGGGGTTTTTTTTCTCTGATTGCCTTTTTATTTATTTATAAGACTTTATAGTTGGTGATTAGGTATTAATCTTCCTTTCTTCCAAAAGTGCATAACTATCAAATGATATTTTCAAATTTCCTGTCAACCTTAAACATTTTTTAACTCAAAAACACAGCTGGATGATTGTCGTAGCGCCCTGAGCATCGAGCTTAGCGAGTTTTCTGGGGGAAACCCTGTATCCTATAATAATAATAATAATAATGATGATGATGCATGTCATAAAAATGCCTACATTTTTAGGCAACCTTGAGTGTTCCGAACACTCATGGTTGCTGTACAGTTAAAAGCCATTATATAACATTAGCAACAATTGGAATATAAAAGTGTAATAATTAAAGCAAAGAGGAGATGAGTTGAAAAGAATGGGCTACTCTCAAAATACATGTTTTCAGATGATATTTAAACGGTGTGAGAGAAGTGATGTTTCATAGATCGGGGGTGGGGGAGATCATAGATCCTCAAAAAGGAATTTGAGGATCAGCAGGAAGTTCAGTTTATTAACCAGGTGGACTATGAAAATGGGTGTACAGAGTTTGCCATGCTAATAATTCACAAGCGTGCCTGATAGTTTACCTTGTTTGTGTCTCTCAGGTAAATCAAGTCATTTATTATCAAATTCTCCACGTTCCAGGAATGCAGCCTCGCTGCCTTCCTATGCAGTTCCACTCGATTCTCATCTCCCAGTGCTGCATCTGGGATTTCTCCCATTGAGTTTTATTCCTCTGAATTTCATCCCGACCAGTCGGCAAACAGAATGAGTTGTGAACGATGATGGCAATTTATAATTGGGCTTTTGGAGGTTTTCCATTGAGTGAGCAGTGACATTGTGAGTGCAGGTTTGTGAGCCAACTATAATGTATGGTGTGTGCGCTTATATTTCACACGCTTGCTCAGTGTGAGTTCTGTGCTCGCTCTGCTCTGTAGCGTTACATTAACTTTGTAATGTTACTTTATAAAGTAAGTGAACTACATGACCAGTCATACACAGACAAGTCTTTTTCATTCAGAGTATTCTTTGCAGATACTGCATTTACCTGGATAAATGGCAACCAATCATAACCAGCAAATCAAAATACTACACCAAACTGCAGACGTTATGAAACTTAATACAAGAAATACTTCAATTTTGTACCCGAAGTATATTTCGGGTACAAATATTTACCCATTTTAGGTCATTTTTCTTTTATATTAGTTTTATTTTTAAACGTGACCACAGCTGGCCTGCAAAGGACTGGTGACCTCTCCAAGGTGTACCCCGCCTCTTGCCTTTTACTGCTGGAGATGGGTAACAGCACCCTTTGCAGCCACACAAGGAATAAACATGTAAGATAATGGATGGATAGACAAATGAATGCAACCATGGCTGTTCCAAGTTTTTATGGGGCCTTTTGCAGAATAGGATAGAGGGCCCCCTCTTCCTGTTAAGAACGTCACCTCCACTCACAGAATTTCTTAATCTTTTTTTTTTTTTTTTTTGCAAGTAAACTTACCAACTAAATTGAATCTTAAAATTAAATGTTAAACTATTTACTGCTGCAGTATGTCATTTTATAAAGATTAAAAAAAATTACAAAAAAATTGTTAAAACTGTCACTGTGTCGTGACAGTTTATGAAACAGATAATCTGTGATAACCTGAAGAAATGCACTGTTCCGACAAAAAACAACCAATCAGAGCCAGGGGAAAGATTTGAGCACCATCAATCAATGCAACCAAACGTGTTAATGATGGAGAAATAACTGTACTGGTTTGTTGCATTGACCACGCAAATGCAACAGATCATTGGCTTGGTCTTAAATGACTAGTCCAAAAATATATTTAATTGCGTAATTATATTTTTTATTAGCTTTTTTTTAGGATTCTGCTCCTGTTTTAAATATTGTCAGCAATGTCTTCCAATAATATAATCACCTAATCATGTTATTAAATTTCCAGTCACCTTTTAACATTTTTTAACACAAACACACGGTGGACTGCTGTAGTGCCACTTTGGCTGGGCTTTTCAAAAGTTTTCTGGGGGAAACCTTTTGTCTGTAGACTGGTAATACAGACACATGCACATCATGTCCCTAAGTTGACAGTCTGTCATTGACCTGTTTATTTAAGAAAAGGGAGAAGGATAAATCTACTTCCCTTGTACTGAGAGGTTGCTTTTTCAACCTTTTCGGCAATCTGCTAATGTGCTTAGTGCTGGTACTGGTACCACAGGAGACTAATGCTGTGTTCTGCCTCAGCCGTGACTCATGGGTCAGGAATTCAAACGGTGCATTTCCTGAAAGGCTTGCTTCGCCTCTGGATCATCTCCAGGATCACTCTGACCACTTGTGCACAGGTAGACAATTTCTAGAGGATCTCCTCAGAATGGGATGTTCTGGGTTCTTGAAAATAAACACATTTGAATGGAGACCATTTGTGATAATGTCAATATAAAGGTTGTGCATGTTGTGGCGTTGGTGTTGTCATTGCAAGTTACAGTTGACTGATCTTGTTGATTGACTAACAATTCATTGATAAGAGGCCATTATCTTAAAAACCTGAGGTTTTTCAGGTCCACCATGTTTCCATTACATGAGACGTAATTTATTTTTAACATTATTTTGTGATGGTTGTTTTAAATACTTACTGATTGAACAGAAAATTGTGGATTTGTTACATTATTAAACTTGCTTATCAAATAAAAATAATTTTGATAACTCTAAATTACCTAAGACGAGAGAAGTTTGGTCTAATTTCACTTCAGACAGTGAGGGAAAACAGGTGGATGTATTTTTATTCAGCATAGGTAAACTTCTTAACCACCAACTCTTGTTTAAGAGTTGGTGGTTAATAAATCAGTCAAGGCTCAACCAGTCTTATGCTTTTTTGTTTTTCATGCTTGTCTTAGTCCCACACATGGCAGTTCCACAAATGTGGTTATATCAGTTTCCTGAATCTTCATCAAATAATCCTGTTCAGGCTGCAGTGGTCTAAGTAAATGTACAGCAAAATCGGAGGTCATGTTGGGCTTTTCTTTGTCGTTTATCATTATGATTGGCGGCATCAAAAAAAAAAATTCTGTCAATGTATTTTCTCTTGTCAATTTTTGAATAATAATAATGACATAGGCTATTCAGTTACATTTAATTTTTATTCTGTTTAATTAGTAATATTCAACAAGATAATCCTCATCCCCACACAGATATAACCAGATGAACACATCTAACTTTTCATTCGCAGTTACAAAACCAGGGTGAGTCTGTTGCAAAACATCTTGGATATGTGATTGAGGGCGAGGCCACGCATGTATTTAGCTCTGCAGTGAGATCCGGTTGTTAAAGTTGAATTAACTTCTGCACATTTCTTTTCTCAACAAGATACGCTGCCTATTCTTCTATTTAAACTGTAAATGGATTCATAGTATTCTTCTTTAGTTTTCTGTTCTGTATGTGCTGTAGGTTTGTTAAACGCACCATAGAAGCTCAAATTGACCTGACATCAAGCAAATAATTTGTCCTGACAAGGCCCAAATTTTGGGTCGGACTCTGAACACTAATTGCGCTCATTCCTTTGCGCTGACAGGTTCTGGGTCAGCAGAATGCGTTTATTTCAAATCTATTTCAGGAATGATATTGAGAAGGGATTTTTTAAAATTTTTTTTCATTGATTTGAGTTGCCCTCCTTGCGGGTGAAGTTGAAAAAGGTGTGAATTGTAGATCCATCAAAATGATGGACAGCATTCAGATTTTTCCGTCGTTTATTAAAAAAGCCAAACAGTATACGACCTCTGGGCCAAATGCTTCTCGAGTTTTACTCATTCAGACAGGAAGCTTTGAAGCAGATGCTAACTTCGCATTATTAGCTGCTCTGCCATCCATTTTTTTCAATCTGTCAACCCAACTACAAGTTGTTCCACACATCAAGACAACCCAAGAACTATTTCCTCTCATTTCAAAATAAGAGACTTATTCATAAATTCCACAGAGCCGTGAGCTTCATGACTGGAGCTTTAAATAATAATTTTCAGTTATTTCTCTAGACAAATGTATCTTCTGATACTTGTCTTGCCCTTTGTAATGCAAACTATTCTGTTAAGAAATGTTGTATTGTAATATTCATCCAGAGGATAAGGGATAAACCTTTTGAAACATACAAAAAGTATCAAACAGGTAATTTTACCACTATACGAAAACATAGAATTATATATATTTGCTGTTTTCATAAAAATAATGAAAATCCTTTTCTTAACTAGTAGAATATTTTTATTTTTTCTCCTTGGAGCCTTTAGTACATCAGTTAAGAAGCATAAATTACCTTCTTAAATATTAAATTGCGAAAAATAAATGTAGTAGAGATAACAGAATTTGGAAGAAAACCAAATGTGCTGATTGTAAAAGGTTACTTGGAGCTTTGTTGGGGTAAAACATTTTCCCTGTAATTTCTTGTCTCAACAGGCAAGTCTAAACCTGTTGCTTTTTTGTAAAGGGAGTGTGATGGAACTTCAAAATGATCCTAAACCACACTACCCACTGAGACGCACTCACACCGAGTTCTAGAAAAGACTAGAAGTTGATTCGACGTTCTGGTTGTGGGGAACCAACAAAAGACGCAGAACGGTCCTCCCAGGCAAACTGTGAACCAAAGGTCCTGTGTGATGATGTGAGAAACCGACACATTAAAACGGGAAATTATTTATTGCTTCATAAAGGTGGTTCTACAAGCTTTGAAATCACAGGGTCGGCCCATTTCTTTCCCCATGACTGTACTGGATGTGCTGAACAGAACAGGGACGTGAATTCATGACTGCTGTATCTGTGAAGTTACCATTAACAGGAGTTATATTCTAAAACCTCACAAAGGAGGTGTCCAGGTTTCTGATAGAGCAGAACTGAAGAGGTTCAAAATCTGACATTTGTGTTGAATCCAAGTCTGCCCTGATGGAGATGCTTCTTAAAATAGATCAGGTATGTAATCACAGGAACTGCGTTGACGCTAATGCTGTTTTATATTTAGCTACTTGCGTGAAAAAGGCAATACTTCCTTGTACTAGAAGTACTTGAGGGAGCCGACAGTAAGTTGGGCTCATGTCTGGTGTGAGTTGGACTCCTGCAATGCAGACCATTGTCTCCTATTATGTTCATTACTTTTATAGACAGAATTTTTAGGTGCAGCCAAGGTATTTAGGGGAACCATTTTGGTGGCCTTAGGATTGCAGTTCTGCTTTTTAGGGATGATGTGGTCCTCCATTTTTTATTTTTTAGTAAACACTGCTGCTATCTGTTGCGGCTTGTTTTATTTCGACCGTGAATGACTTTATACCTGCCAGGTTGATGATGTCACTCTCCTCATGTCTTACAGTAAGGACTCTTCGATAACGAGTCCCTTCCTGACACTAACTGGTTCTTCAGCTTCTCCAAATAAAGCAAGAGTTAAGGGTTAACCGATGGTAAGTGTCTCACCACTCACCATTGGTAAAACAGACTGTCAGGTGAATTCACATGTTCATAATGTTTTCATTAAATGAGAGAAGTAAGTCACAGAGCTTTATATTATCTCTCTTTCTGTTCAGTAAAGTTAGTTTTCCTGGCAAAGTTTAACGTTCTTGGGTTTTCTTTTGTCCTTTTTGTCTTCATATTTAATGTCTTTATCTCGTCCACAGACGTCTCAGTGACACAGAGACAACATGTCGATCAGTCCATCCTGTGAGCAGGAGACGAAGGGCAGTTTCTTCAAGGTGTGTGAACCCTGAGTAATCAGGAACAGCTCTCTGTTGTTGGACTTTTTATGAGGAGAATCTAGGATTTTTTTTAAAGCTTTGGGTGTGAATGCAGATCTCTTGCTCCTAGAATGGAGCAGCAAAGGTACCAATTAGAGGGGAGAGGCAGATTAACCTGCCCACTCCAACTGCTGTTTTAGTTAAGTTTTTGTTTCCTCTGATTTCACAAACCAGGCTTTTTTCATGAAGACAAATAGTTGCAAGCCTCACATTTATGTTACGGGAAGAAATTAGTCTGTGATCATATCTGACCAGTTTGCAAACTTAAGAAATTGTGACTAATAAAAGGAAGTTTCACATCAGGGGTTAGATATGATTAAAGTTCTTCTAAAGCGGGGGTGTCAAACTCCAGTCCTCCAGGACCACTGTTCAGCATTTTTTAGATGTGCCTCTGGTCTAACACAATGGAATCAAATGGCTGAATTACCTCCTCAGTTTGCAGACAAGTTCTCCAAAGTCCTGCGAATGACCTAAATATTTGTTTCAGCAGAGGCGCATGTAAAATTTGTGGCCCTCCAGGTGTGGAGTTTCACAGCTCTGCTCTAAAGAGTGTTTTTGAGTACTAGATCCATTCCCCAAAACCTTGGTTACTTTACTGTGGTCAAAGGATGAGGTTCTGTTTCTTGTAAGGGGAAAGTGTGGGAACCTTCTTTCAGCCATCTCAGTAGCAGTGCGCAGCAGCAAGCGGGGAACGTCATGTTCGGGTTAATGTGCCAAAAATTCTCATTGTCACAGTTGCATGACAACAATCACATCTTTTGGTTCTCAGCCTCTTGTTGCCGCATCTGTTGGACCAAAACATTAAACTCACCTTCCTGGGTTCTGGTCTGATGTGGCGGAAAACTAACGTCCCACTAACGCCTTCCATTCTTATTCTGATTACTGACAACATGGAAAATAAAATGAGATATTTCAGCTTTTCAATCATTATTTCCTCTTTCTCTGAACTTGCAAACTCATGATAGGCGGTCCTCTCTGCCATGATCGCTGTGTTTACTATACCTGTAGGAGGGGCGTTTGTGGATCTTGAGGGATGTGTGTGAAATCGAATTCCCTGAGTCAACTGTTTGACTTCGGCCTGACCATGCGGGCCCTTTGCTTTGCTTCTTTACTGCAGACCCTTTAGCACTGTGTGTGGTGTCTCATTGAAAAGGGTTTAAATCACTGCAATGGTGTGGAGGAAAGTTTTAGTGGTTTAAAACATAACTACAGTGGCCCAGAAGGGTCAACAGTATGCAAAAGCCACAATGGAGGATATGCTAAAACTGATGTTCTGTTAAAAGTATGTTGTGCTAAAACGGAAATCATTCTATGCTAAAATGGAAGTTATGCCAAAAAGTGGTTATGCTATATTTTGGGTTACTCTAAGATGGATGTTGGTGTAACTTCCATTTGAGCAGAGCTTAAATTGTTTCATAGCTTTTGTATTTTGTTGACCCTTTTGGGCCACCGTACATAGCTGACATGGCATGTAATCATGTCATCCAAACCACTTAAAACCTTCATTCACACTAAGATCAGACCTTGTTGTGTAAAAGGGTCAAGATATATGCTGACTGTATTTCTACTGTGAGGAGGTAGAGAGTAACGGATGTTAATCTGCTTTGAGCGAGCATACATACAATAAAGCCCAGTTTGGTTTTGGAGATGAGCCAGGCTCACATTCTTTCTTTCTTCTGATTGATGGATTGTTTTTTTCCCTCCCCAAGTAAAACTGGTTCTGCCGGAGTCCTAGCTGTGCTCTGCTTTCACAAAAATGGCTTCTGTGTCTGTACACATAACTGTTAGTATTATTTTCTTTGTCTCTTTCTATAACTTTCATGGCTGTTTTTTTACAAAATCATATAAAGCATATAAAGTTGATCTTTCTGTTGTGACGGAGGCCAATAGTTGAACAGTATTGCATGTTCCGTGGACCAGAGGTTCCACCGAGAATACAGCAAACTGGGTCATTCTCTCAGGTATCGTGGTCACGTGAAATAAGGAATCGGAATTGACGATTTGCTCTGAAATAGCTGAGCTCCATGCTTCCTCTTTCTGCTGAAGCTGTTGGTCAACAGAAAATCTGACCAGTCAGCCAAAGGGGAAATGAAACAAATGTCAATTTACAAAGATCAGATCAAGATCCACTGAACCACACACAGCAAGAACCCAGAGTCAGTGGAAATATGAAATCAAAAGACTTGGATGATTGCTCAGCGTGAAGCTTTTTGATGAGGGCAGCTTGATACACAGGTCAGTTCTGTCAGTTCTGCTGGTTTTCTGCTCTGTTTCCACACCTGTAGTTGTGCATGTTTCAGAAGAACATTGGTGGAGCGGTTTGCTCAGTGAGTCAGAACCACATTTAGTGAATTAAGGAGTTTTCAGAAAGATTTCCTCTGAACCAGGAGTTCACAATCCTGTACTCCCCCACCATGATTTAGGGTTGGTTTTACAGAGTCAAATAGCAAATTATTTTTTAGCATAAATCCCTAAAACTGGGTAAGCACAAAAAATCCACATTTATGAAACTGTGTGTATGCATTGATCCAACAATCCCTTCATATATGGAATTGATCATAAATACTGGAATACCAGACTCCTCCCTTGACATGTGTCTCTTTGAGAAAGGAAAACAGATTAAAGTAATCCCTGCAAGTGTGATTCAGTACCATGTCTTGATGGAGGAAGAAACAATCGAAATGTATGTCGACGGTTATTCTAAATAAGGACCCAAAACGAGTATTAGAGCAATCATCAACATTTTATGTGCAGAACCTTGAACATGCCTTGCAGTTTTTCACAATTTGATCATTCAATCATGGAAATTCACACTCAAGTTGGAGGATTTTGAAGGGGTTCTTGCAGAGCAGGTTCACCTGGCTCGCATTTATAAAATTCCTCCATGAAAGCTCATTTTAGGAGAATATATCACCAAGGCATGCATCAACTATATGCGCTATGACGCTTGCTTGTCTCGTGTGCACTCAACGCCGACTTTCAGTGCACAACTATAACTCACCCTTATATTTTTATGGCCATCGTTTGGTATATTTGGGACAGCAGAGGCCAGATTTCTCTGTAGACTTCTGGCTTGAGCTGTTGTTCAATGAACCATGTTCTGTGGTTCATTGAATTAAGGCGATGAATTATTATATAGAAATTCAAAGTCAGAGGGATCAGTGTTATTTGAATAAAAATATATGTAAAAGCATAATTTCTCTAGGGTTATTTATTGAGTAATCTTTTGTACTGTAATTGTGTTCTTGCTTCGAGTAATCTGTTTAGTTTTTATGCTCCATTCTTCTTAGGATGTAACCAGACCAACCCATGCTCTGGTCTGGTTAAGAGGCACATTCACTCACTAACCATGCAGAGCATCACATTTCCTATCAGCAGCTGTAGAATGACAACAATTACTAGTAAGGAAGAGATGTCCTAGTTCAATCTTCAGTGTCTTGATGAGCTTTTTTAAAAAATTAATATCAAAGTTGTAAACTGCGCTCCACTTCAGTCTTGTCTGAGTGTAAGTCTTATGGTGATAAAGCACCATAGAAAAGTTGTAATTGTATGAAACTATATCTTTTAAACATCCTCAGTCATATTTGTGTCCTCATAGTTGATTGACTCGATCGTCTGGGAGATCGGCACACTGAAGAAGGAGATGGGGAGAAAGACGGAGACTGCGGAAGACAACCGGGAAACTGATGCACATGTAGGGTAAGCTCCTGCTGTCTTTATTACATACTGTTATGAATGCTGACTTTTTTCTATCCTGGGTCTTGTTTGACTTGTGCAGTCCCAGTTGCCACCAGCAGACAGTGCTCATGACAAGTCTTTAACAAGAGCTTGAACCAGTTGTCAGTGTGGTCATTTATTCCCCTTTCGTCTCACAGATTTCAGAAAGTACCTGGGAAACGTAGAGGAAGTGGCAGAGTGTTTGGCTTTGTTTGGAACACCGCTGTTCGTTCCTGTTACTATCATACCGTGTAGAGACACAAAGCAGGAATGTGTGTGTGTGCGTGCGTGTGTGATCAATAGGTCTACATTCATAGCTAAAGAGTTTGACATTAATGTTCTTGTTCACATTGTTTAGCAATAATTGCACAGAGCTCACTTAATTTTAACTTATTTAACTTTTACTATAGTGATAAGACACAATCAAACATAATTTAATTAATTAATTAAGTTTATCAGTCAAGTTGGCAAGATGTCGATTTACTTCAAGTCAAGGCAATGTGCCATATTCTTTTTTTGAGTTGGGAAACTTTACTCCATAAAGTAAAGTTTATGAGTAAGCTCATAAACTTTACTTCATAAAGTAAAGTTTATGAGTTTACTCACTTTACCTTCATAAAATGTTACGTCAAATTTTTATTTCCGTTATTGCGCAGGAACCCGGCATCTTTCTCCGTTTTCATAGTCACGTACAGAACAATTGACTAATTGTGTTTTTCAGGCTGAGCGAAGAAGTGGGACGTCTATTTCTTCAAGCCTCACCTTGTCCTGGGATGGGAGCCGGACCGGGCAAGGCAAGAGATTCAGGCTATGACTCTCTCCACCGTCGGCTCAGTGTCCTGGAGAGACTGATGCACACACATTCTGTGTGGCTGCAGCTGGGCCTCAGCCGCCAGGATGCAGCTGGAATACTGCAGAGCCAGCCCGCTGGGGTGAGAGGATAGCAACCAGGGTCGCTTCTTCTGTAACTATGCACCTGTCTGGCAGACGAACACAAAGCACCTTAAGCCACTTTTTACTTAGGGCACTTACCTAATAAACCAACCTTTTCTGAACGAGGTAAATCTTACCTCTGTTGGAAAGAATTGGGTGAATGAAATGCTTGTAGAGCAGTGATGATGTTCTCTAAGCATTATCCAGTGACCTGTACCAGATCAGGCTTTTAAAAGATTGACGATCGGCCAGAAAACTTCAATCGGTGGACTTCTGATGGAGGCCAGACTTTATTAAAATATTAAAACATGCTGTTCACTGCGAGCCTGATCTCCTGTTTTCTCTCTGCAGTCATTCCTGGTGAGAAGGTCCACCAGCCTACAGAAGAAAGTTATTTCTCTACGCATGGACAAGGACTCTGCAGAACCCATCAAAGACTTTGCGGTCAAAGAGAGTCTGTACAGTAAGTTACTTCCACGTCTATTCTTAGAGTGGTCTCTCAGGTTGCGCAGCAGCTTTACAAAGAGCCTTTTGAGAATATTCTGGTAGTGATGCAACAGAGAGCTCCAGAAGTAGGAAATGACATATGCGGACACCGTAGTCATTGTTAGAATAAGGTGGTGTTCTCCTTCTCGTTCCTCTGTGTTGAACTCAGATTGCTGCCTCGTTCTCCAAAACTCTGGAGGAAGTCTCTAAACGAAGCTGCCGGACATTTGTAGTCGTAAACTACCACAACAGATGTAACTGCTTATAGGGATTATGGGGAGAACTAGGAGAACCCGCAGAGACTTTCTACTGTTTCACCTTGAATCCATCATTGTCTATGTTGGTCTGTGGTACACGCTTCTCCTGCTTTGACGTTCTGCAGCCTTATCTTTGCAGGAAATGGGAAACAGTTTGGTTTGCTGTTCACCAATCATTAACACACCAATCTTCTTTTTCTTTCTCTCCCTCTTCCTCTTCTTTCGCTCTGAATCAGCACACCTTCGTTCATGTCTATTTACAGTGGAATTTCCCCACTTGTCTCTGTAATTGCAGGCTTTCTAACCAGAATAAAAATTCCAAATGCTTACTGGTGTATTGAGAGGACAGTCTGCCAGGTCTCTCTTTTCATCGGTCAGGACCAGTGTCCAGAGTTCAGCACTGGAGCTCTTTAACTAGCATGTTGACAAAGACCGAACCTTCAACCCAAAGAAGAGCTCCATCCTTTTCTGTACCTCCCTAAGTGCCAGCAGCATTAGGAAGACAGAATTTCACATAAATCCAACTGGAGTGAATACATTTTTGGGGTGTTACACAAACAATTAAAGAGAAATGCCACCACCATAAACACAAGCTCAGCACATGTGGATAGAGCTCTTTTCTTTGGAAACTGTTGAACTGGTGCAGTGTGCCACATTTGTTGGTCTTTCTTTCTAACAGCCTCCTATAGCTGAAACCCACTTAAAAATCATTTAGCTGCCTAATTCAGCAGTTCAAGCTCCAAATATACTTTAATACAGTGGAAACCATCGAAGCACTACAGGAGAAGCTAACTTCCACAATTTTCCTGACTTCTGCTGCTGGGGATACAGCTAATCACTGACAAGAAAAATGAATGGTGCTCCTGGATTGACTACTGTATATGTGCCAGCTAACAGCGGGTCAAGTAGCATTGTTCCCAAGTAGTTTCCCAAGCTGCATTTTCTTTTGAATATATCAGATATTCTCTACGTTAAAACAATAATCCACAAATAGGCACGTCACTTGTAAATTATTCTGAGTTTTGCTCCCCAGAAAAATCTGCAAATACTAAACCACAAATAGGTTGGGGTCCACTAGGAGGATTTACTTTAATGTTGTTTCAATAGACTAAAGCAAAGTCATGGAATGAAGAGTGTGTTTGTTTTCAGGTGCTTAGTATTTTTCAGATTTTTCACTGTAAGAAGCTGATACCATCTGCTCAAGTAGTCAGCTGCTTATGATCAGCTGTAGCTGGTGAGCTACAAGCAGCTGTCCAAACATCCAGATTTGTTTCTTTTAACACAATGAAAAGTGAAATGCTGGCAGAGTTTGGCAACCGGTGGGGGAGGGGAGACGCAAACACAAACACTGGGCCCGGACTGCTGTCTATAGGAATCCTAAATCCATGTCACTAAGGGACTTTAGTGAAAGTCAGAACATGAGTGACTTTCTCATTAAGTGAAAGTCACTAAATGACAAAAGGTTGACAGTCTGACCTCCAACAGCCTCAACTCCATCAGAAAGCAAATTTCTAAGGCGGCTTCTAATTTTAGAAGCAACAAGAACCAGCATTGAGCTCCTCCATGGTGTCCTGCTGCCGCTTCATCAGCTTCTAAGAAATGTGTCACAGTGATAATCTTTCTGTTGCACAAGCAGCAATTTCTCAGTGAAGGCCAAAGTCGGAGTTGACGTGGAGATGTGCTTTTTTTTTTTTTGTCTGCAGTCATCCTGCAATTTAAGCATATGCAACGGTAGTGATTCTGACAGTTCAACGAACAATGTAGTATTAGAGCCAGGCTAAAATAAAATAAAATTACAAGTACAAACTCATATTACGAGAATACAATGGTAATAATACAAGAAAAAAATATATATATCAATGTTATGAGAATAAAGTTGTAACAGTATGAGAATAGTCATAAGATTAGAAAAAAAGTCATATTACCAGAATGAAGTCTCACTAATACAGACAAAACTTATACAAACAATAAAGATGGGAAAAAAAATGTAAACGGCTTTTTTCTTTTTTTTTATGAGTTTCTTCTAGTAATACGTTTTATTTTACTAATATTATCTTTTATTGTCATAATATTTATTGTTGTACTCTCATCAGATAAAAAATCTGGCCCTAAAACTTTGTTGTAAAATTGAGCGAAATAACTTTTTTTTGTTTGTTTTTGCTATGTTTGCTACTTCAGTTTGTTGACGTTTGTGTGGGTTTGTTCTCCCGCAGCATTCTCTCTGGAGGGATCAGAGCTGAGCTTTGCAGACCTTTTTCGCCTCTTGGCTTTCTGCTGCATCAGCAGGTGAGTTCCCACTGAGTCACCTCTCACTCAGCTCCACTGTTGAAACTCATTCAGCTGGAGATGGGACTCTATTGTTCTGTTCCATCTTGTCCTGCAACTGTCCAGTTAAACATGCTAAATGATGGGGGATGTTAAAGATACAATGGTCAAAGGTCCCAAATCTTTATACGGTTGAAACCAGAAGTTTATGTACAACAAATAAAAAGACGCACACCTTTTTTCCTCAGTCTCTGAAGAAAAAGCTGGAGGGACTGATTGATATCATTTGGCTGGTATAATTTCGCAGTAAATTTTCAATGAAGTCAGGTGATTTGATTGAAAATATAATATTTAAGTGTTAATGTTTTGTTTAGAATCCAGGGCCATGTAACAAGCTGCCGCAGGCTGGATTCGGCCCTCGGGCCTTGAGTCTGACACACGTGTTAGATAGATGATCATAGATAAATTCTTATATTTTAAACATCACATCTCCTAACAAAGTTGTCTAGGTATGTTGGCTTGTTTATTTATTTATTTTTATTAAGGTATTATCTTCATTCATCCACACTCTTAGCTATAAATAAAAAGCTCATTGAGTTGCATGTTAACTACAGTAATGTGATATGGTGCAATTCTTAGCCTAGTTAACTCAAGAAAACTTGCAAAATAAATTGTATTACATTGAATTGTATGTACCCATTCTCCCTCTATAAGCTCTCAGTAGCTTCTTTGGAAACCTGATTCATGTGCTGTTATCTTGTTGTTATCTCCTGTATGAACGTGATTCTTTGCTGTCTGTCTGGGTGTGTGTGAAGAATTAAAATAAAAAGAATTAGCAAAATTATTTCTATTTGCGAAATTCCACAATAATAAAAGACTTTGCTATGGATTTATTTATTTATGTCTTCAAAATCAACAATTTTAAATTCTCTTCTACAAGCCTCTCACAGTAGCTGGCAGGAACTTTGGCCCATTCCTCCTGACTAAACTGGTGGATCCGAGTCACGTTTGTAAGCTGTCCGGTTCACACAGATTTGCCCATACATTTTCGACAGGACTAACATCAGGGCTTTGTGACAGCTGTGAGTTATTGTCCCGTTTGTGCCTAAGCTTTACCTTCCTTGCTGGTGTCTTGAGACGTGGCTTCAATACCTCCACATAATGTTATTTTCTCATGATGCCATCTATTTTGTGAAGTATACCAGCTCCCAATGCAGCAAAACGGCTCCACAGCATGATGCTCCCACTCCCATACTTCACAGATGGGATGGTGTTCTCAGGCTCCATCAGACGTAACAACGGCCATTATGACCAAACAGTTCTGCTTTAGTTTGTTCACACCACAAGACATAGCTCCAAAAAGGAAGATCTTCTTTCCTGAGTTACATGCGAACTGCAATCTGGCTTTTTACGTTTCTTTTGGAGTAATGGCTTCCTCCTCACAGAGTGTCAGTGTGGTACTTTTCACTTTGGACTTTGGACATTGGCTCTCTCCTTCCAGCTTCAGCAGCATCTACACAAGGTATTTGGATTTGAACAGATGAACATGGAGCTTTCTAGCATCGGTAAACAAAATAGATTTGCGCAGCTGCAAAATGTTCTTCCTAATATCTTGGCTTGCTTTTTTTTGACTTTCTTTACGTGTCAAACAAGAAACCATTGTGTTTCAGGTGTGGCCTTGAAATGCATAAATAGGTGTGCCTCCAATTAACTCAAATGAGCCAGTTAACCTATCGGGAGTTTCCAAAACCATGACATCATCATCATCATCCTGACTTTCCTTCATTCTTTAACGAAATGATAATCATTTTGTATATAAACTTTTGATTTTGACAACATGGATGAATACATTTCTCTCATTTTTGTGGCATTTAGCAAGTAGAAATAATTTTGCTAATGCTAACTGACTAGAGGAAGATGGTCTGATTTAGCTTGAAATGATGAGATAAAAGAGATGGAAGTCTTTTCATTAAGTGTGTGTAAATTTATGGTTTCAGCTGTGCACATAGAGCATGAGCAGTTGAGCTTTAGAAGAAAGTAGAATATATCTTTTCCAATAAAGCAGCAAAGATGCTCCTTTGATGTGTGTTTAGGTGAAATTGTTAACAGCACAAAGCAGGTTCAGCACAGCTGGGCTTTTGTCTGCCCAGCTGAACCCAATGAAACCTAAAACCTACTTTCAGCCAACATGTGAGACAATGCAGCTGTGTTACCTCCAGGTCTGAGTGAGAACAGAGGATAGGAAGAACGGTCGTATCACTCATCTCTTTCTAACAGGCCTCGCGGAAAAACTTGTAGATTAGCCCAACACCAGCGTCCACATCCACCTGTCTGTCTATCTTGGTTGGTGTCCAGTCTTCACTTTCTCACTTTCTGTTGGTCTTTTGGCTGCTCTGTCTCAGGGATGTGCTGCCCTTCACGCTGAAGCTTCCAGAGGCCATCTCTTCTGCCAGAAGTTTTGCAGATCTTGAGAAGGCTGCTAAACTTGGAGCAGGTTTGTTCTTCTTTTTGGTTGCACTGAGTTATAATTTGCAGAAAGACATGCCTTGTCCTTTATTTGCATTTGTGTAATATTTAAACCGCTAAGGAGAAGATCAGCCACACGGCTCACTGGTGTCACATGACCCGGCAGTTCCAGATCCTCTAGCCTCTGACCAAGCACCTGGTCATCATCTTGCAGGAAAGGGGGAGGGGCTCTGCTCCCTTGGAATCATTAAGAAAAAAATGTAACACCTGACACTGGCCGGGCTGTATAAGTGGCTAATTTTAACTTCATTCTGAGTTCTGTGGGAAGAAAACAATGATTTATAGTGTTTAGGTGAGCAGTGTTTGTCCTCCACACCACTTCCCCTTTCCACAGCCACTCAGTGTCGTCTGGCTTTGCTGCAGTGACTCAGGCCTGAGTTTTTACAGGCGGTTGGAGCAAAGAGTGAGTCCCTTCAGAAACAACGAGGTTCAGGGCTTCCCCCGGAAAACCTGCTCAGCCCGGTGGTGGCGTGTTTTTTTGTTTTTGTTTTTTTTTCGTAAAATTTATTTATTTATTTATTTCTTTTAAGTTTAGTTTTTCAGAAATTCTGTCTTATGGAAGACATTGTTGACAATACTTAAACACAGAATTAAAGAATTTCGAAGAACCCTAAACAAACATATACTTTGTTTAGGGTTTAATGTGATAATGTTCCATCATAACATTGATGGAATGTTATGCATTCCATCAATTTTGTGCACTTTAGTTAAATTCTAATTAAGTAATTTAAGATCAAGCCAACAGTCTTAAAACAAACTAATTCTGGTCAGCAGTAGCTTAGGGCCCCGTCATACTATCAGGACCCTCCCATAAATGTCTAAACATTTACATAGACCATGGATCTGAAATTTTAACATGTGATTTGCAATTGGATTGTCTTTGCTCTCTCCAATATATTCCTCCTCAAGTTGCAGGTGAATCAGAACTCGACTGCAAACCCCTTTCAATAATCACATCACTTCCTCTCTGGGGCAACTTCACTGGTTCCCAGTTAAATCTGGTTTCATCGTCCAATTATTTCTACCCACTTTGAAAGCTTTCCGCAGTTTGTTCATGGGGGGTGATGGGTTTTTTTTTTCACCCCCCATATCTGTATGGTCTCAGATTGTGATCCCAATCTTCTTGGGAGCACATTAGATCAAACTCCCTCCTCCTCTGTTTTGTCTGTCCATCTCTCCACCATGGGGAGCAAAGCTTTAGTCACCCGGCTCATCAACTTGGGAATTTATTGCCCCCGATCTACAAAACAACACCTTTCCATAGTATTTTTATAGTTCAGAGTGATGTCAGCGCACTCACAGCGGCCATTTTATTTGAGATGCATGTTTAAATCTGGTCTGAAAGTACGACGTTTTAGACGAGCCTATTTTTCTTAGCTTCACTGACATGCGTTTTTGCTTTTTGTTGTTCTCTAACTATACAGCAACCTTGAGTGTCCTAATAGATGCTTTTAAATAAATGTATTATCATTATTCTAAATTTATTACCACTGTTTTTATAACACTGGTGGTCGGACGGGCAACAGGCAACAAGATCTTTGTATCTGCTTTGACTGCACAGATTAGAGCGCTTCTCAAGCTTCAGCCACTGACCTGACTGGACTTGCTGAAATGGTTTTCTGGCTGAACGTCTGTAGATAAAAGACCTTTTGCATGTACAACAATACACCATGGCTCACTTCTCATCTGAGAAAGTTGTGTCAGACCAAGGAAGAGGTAAGGAGATGAGAGGACAGATTCTTGGTGTGCACAAACTTGGTGAACAAACTATATTCAGTCACTATATATTTCTATGGTGAATAATGTTGTGGTTAGCATGATGTGGTTAGGTGTTGCATGTTCACTAATTGGAAAAAAGACGAGATGTTTTTGTTTCCAACCAGCCAATCAATGGGTCAGTCAAGCTGAAAATTGATAAACTCTGGTCAGCTGCTGAGTTCTGCTGCATCTCTGATTCTAAGTTTTTCTAACCTACATCGTTACTCAGAATTCCTCCTAACCTTGGACCTGCCAGAGTATTCAGTGAGGAGCATTTTGTCCTGAAAACTTTCTAGAGTGCAGAGGGGTAGTAGTAACTCAAGCCCCAGATCGGTTATTTGCCCTCAAGATTCTTTTACTTCCCAATTCTTCGATCACCATTGTTGCGCCTCTTTCCTAACACCTTATTCTGCAGCTTGCATGTGCATTTGTAAGCTAGTTAGGGTTTGTTTTACTGTGTGCGTTTAGCATAACTGTCAGGAGGGATGTAGTCAGAGAGGGTGGAAGAAATCTGCTCGTTTGCCAAAGCACAGTGACACTGCTTTACTCAGAGGGGGCGGTAGGGAGGCGGGGACTGTGGTCTGGAGTTCCACCCACACTCTCATTACACCAAGTGAATCATTGTACCGGCTGAGGCAGAAACCAGAGGAGTTTCAGCCTTTGGAGACACAACAGTGTCCTCTTACCACAGGGAATATTACATCAGCAGCTCGCCTGGATCCTTCAGCTCAGGAAGTCACTGTAAGTATTGTCTGCTGGAGCAGCTCTGTATCTGGCACGTCTGTTCCTCATGAGCTCGTCTTTCCTCTGCTGCCACTCAGGCTGGAGACGCTTGGTGTGGCATGACTCAGACAGCGACGCTATCATAAAGCTTTGTGTTGCCTGCTATTTTTTTCTCCCTCTTGTTTCCTTCGATAAGTGACCTTGTGAGGCTTTTCTTTTTGCCTTTACTGACAGCTTTCTGTCAGACATGTCCGACAGTTTGCCTTTCAACTATTGGTAGAGCTGTTATTTAGTTTGACTGAACATTTTTGAAAGATTACCCAACATAGAAAATGTAAATAAAAATGGCATTCATCCATTCTGTGATTGCCAAGTCTAGAGTTGCCTTCTATAAAGCTCACAAAGTATTTCTAAATGTTCCACATTTTCTTTAAAGCTGTGATTTATTTTAGTTTATAGAAGCTGTTTCTGCATGTGTGAAGCACACACTGGTGCCACAACAAAGTTGGCAGCTCTGAAATGACGTGTTTGGTGGTTTGGAGGGATTGGACAAACTCAAAAGATTTGATGTTTTAAATTGTTGCTTTTCCAATTTCCATAGTTGTGCTGCAGTTTCTATGTTAGCCTGAGCTTTTGTTTTAAAGTGTTAAATATATATTGTTATTCTCCTCCTCCACTAAAGACAAATAACTGTACTACCATTACAAATGTAAGTGAAAATCAAAGTGTCGCTTGTTATAAAACTTGGTTACTTTTAAGTTTCGGCATGCCAGCTACTACTTTAATTTCCCCCATTAATTTAGTGCCATTCACACAAGTATGTATTTGAAACCACAGCAATATTAAATACAGTACATGTTGCTTCATCATCTTCCAGATCACTTGTATTTTTAGGTCATGTGTCTTTGCGTAAACCGGGGGACAATAACCTGTAGCTGCACAGGCAAAGTGGCTCTTTGGACTTTCTGCATTGGCTCTGAAGAACTTCAGCAAAAAATGAGCTAAAAAACCAAACGATGTTTTTAATTACAGCCATGATAACACATGCAGGTTTTAGCAGTGACTCATTGAATGATTGCAGTGCATTCCTAGAACAGAATAACACTGAAATCCAGTAATAGTTTTTAGATCTATTTTTTGCCAGTAATTTGTAAACTGATCATTTTCGACTAATGTAAACATCCCATTAAAGAGAATATATCATTCCTCATCCTTTAATTTAGAATCTAAAAATGGAAATAAAATTGCAGTTCATGAAATTTATAAAAAATGATAATAGAATTAGATTTTTTAAATAAGTACAAGTTAGTGATTTGGTGCTGGAGTGACTTGTCTTGACAAAGTAGCGGCATTAAGTGACACTATTTAGTGTCTACAAGTGGACTTAAGTATATTCTCAAAGACTGTCTAAGTGTCCAGACGTTGGGCACCAACTAACAGAGAGTATCTTAAACACAAAGTGACACATCTTCTCCTTTTGTTGTGCAGGCTTCTGGGACAGTAAGTTGTGCAGGAGAGCAGTATCCGTATCTCTGCCAAAGACGGCAGGTCCTGATAGACCACCTCCACCTGCTCTGAGACCGCTCTCCTGTCCAACTACCCCTACATGTCCTGAGCTTCGAATTCGCAGCCCCACTCAGCTGGACTGTTGCCTGCCTAACGGTGCGCTGTGCTTCATCAACCCCCTTTTTATAAAGGCGTATCAGCCAGATGGTGGCAACCAGATTCGCTCTGCCAGGACTATAAACCAGTTACATAGAGATGAGTCCAACAACAATATAAGTCCCACCAATAGGAGCGAGAGAGGCTCGTGTTTGGAAAGACCTCAGACGTACAGCTCAGACCTCGGTGACGAGAGCCAGCGACCTCAAGAGAACTTAAGGAGTATAACCACAAGTCCATGCAGTAAAGGACAAACTGGTAGCAGCCAGGCTTTGGGTGTCTCTCCATCCCCTCCTCCTCGACCCCCACGCCCCCGTCTTCCCAAACACCTGCCTGTGCCTCCTATCCAACAGCAAAGCATGCCAGAAAAAGTCGCCTGGATTAACATTCCGAAGGAGGAAGAGAAGGAGAAGAGCAGCAACCTGTTTTCACGCCTCGGCTCCTCGTTGAGTATCAGTCCATCGTCCTCGCCTCCGAAGAGACTTAGCATCAGCTCCCCAATATCCATTCCCCGGCGAACCCTGCCCCTCCCTCTGACGGCTTTCTCCTCCTCTCCACGTCGATCCAAAGCATCTCCTTCATCCAGTCATGAGGATGCTCAGTGTCATCTGGCGTTGGAGGAACAGACGATTGAGAAGGCCATCCTAAGGACAAAACTGTCAAAGCAAAAGTCAGTTCAGTCTACAGGCCAGGGCGCCTGTAGTGCTCCAGAGCCTTCGGTGATGACAGGAAGCAAGCTTTCAGAAGTCACACCTGGAGAAGCATCTCAAGAGGACTGTACCGATGGGGGCCAGCGGCTGAGTGACATGAGCCTCTCCACAGATTCCTCAGATTCCCTAGATTACTCCCAGTCCTCTGCCTTCTTCATTCCTCCACTGCATGACCCCAGCCCCCCCACTGTCGCTGACTTCAACACCCATCTCCCCCTCTCCATCCCACCATCCCACTTACGTTACAGCAGCATAAATACAGATGACGACGTTGATGACGACGACGATGAAGAAGAAGAACCTGACTACGGCGTTAGCCTCGAGAGTGAGCAAGACCAAGATCTTACTATGCTCCCGCCCGGGGTCAACACAAAGCGGCGCCCCAGCGCCAGCGCCTTGGTCCTGCAGAAAGCCCTGCAGGGAAAATTTCGGAAGATGAGCGGCGTTTTCAACTCACTGCTGACGCCAGAGAAGCGAGCGATCCGCAAAGTCCTGGAGATGTCCAAGGATAAGAACTCATACTTTGGCTCCCTGGTGCAGGACTATCTGAGCTACATGGGGGAGGGTGCTGGCGCCCAGGCCTGGCAAGGCTACACCTCAGGACTCGAGCTGCTTCAGACCATCCGCCAGTTTATCACTCAAATGAAGAGCTATCTGCGACAAACCTCTGAGATGGAGCCACCGATTGAGAGCCTAATTCCTGAAGATCAGATTGGTGAGTTTGGATTGAAATCCTTCCTCCTTCTTTAAAACTATTTCTGTCTTGCATAACTAGTTATCCAGCAGTCGCATAAAACATTAATAACCACCTCTTGCACAACACATTCAGTTATAGATTGGAACTTTGGTTCACCTCTGCAAGATTCCTGCTGACAATACTGCTCACATTTCCACTCCGTAAGCCTCGTGACCTCATTGTCATCTCCTCTTGGAAGGCTGTGCAAGTCATTTCTGTGCGCCTTTTTAAATAATTGGGTAATTATTTTTGGGAAGGGTGAATGATGTCAATATCAATGGAGAAATCACAGTATTGTGGAAACGCATGAATGCGGATGCAGCAGTTTCACATCTCTGTTCTGTAAAAAGCATAAACATATTTTTTTTTCTAAACAGCTTGATGTGAGTTGGTGGTTAATGGTGCGTTTTTGTTGAAAACATGCAACTCTTTGGGTGTGTGATTAGGTTAAAAAATGTCTGAGCTTGGTGATTTATAAAAAAAGTTTTATTTTCCTTTTAATAGCAGCAGGTTGTGTAGGTACAGTCACACACTTCGCTCTCACACCTGCACACACACACACACACATACACACACCTGAATATACTCTTGCACATGCACCTGCACATGCATGAATACACACACACACACACACACACACGCCCACACCCACACACACAAACACACACCCACACACCTCATTTACACCTGCATACACACCCTTGCCAGAAGAGCAGTTGGAGAACTTTGGCCCAGGACCCAGTGACTGAAACAGACTGGAACAGAACAACATGCAGACGGAGAGAATAAAGACGGTTCTCTCTCAGGGTGAACAGAGCAAGTTAGCTTGTTCAAACACATCAACAATGTTCTGCAGTCAGCAAAGTCATAAACAGATGAAAATGAGTATTTTTACTAGAATTATAGATAAACAAATGCCGTGCTGCTGACATTTGGACTTTTTAGATTCATATACACCTTTACTGTAGCACTGTAGTCTCTGAAAACAATACAATGCTTCCTGTTTATACATAGTCTCTAAACAAAGGTTCAAGTCAAAGCTGATTCTGAAAAAAACAAAAAAAAACAACAGAACAAACCAGATCCATTTTCTGCATGCTCCCATACCTGCTGCTGAAAATGAATGATCCAGTTAGTGCAGGCTAAACCAAAAAAAATCAGACCATCTGTCTGAATAAAGCTGAAAACTACTTGATTTTGACCACCAGGCCCTCCAATGAACCTCCAGGAAAACGTTTGACCACTGAAGTCCATAAATCCACCTGCTCACTGCAACAACAACAAAAAAACGGTAGAAACCAGAAAACCAAGAATCTTGCAGTCAACAACTGTTCTCAGGACAGATTAATTTACTAAACTTTCTGGATTATATTCGTTGGACTCTAAAACAAAACTTCTTTTTAGTGACGTTCATGAAGCTTCTGTCGGACCTTTTCATTCTGTGTGTGAAAAAAGGGTTAAACTGGGATGTGTGTGTGTGTGTGTGTTTCATCGTGTTGGTATGCAGCTTGTCCGTTTTCTGAATGCTCTTGTTTTTTCTGCAGCACTGTTTGGTTTCAGGGCAAAATTGCCCAGTATTTTCCTGCGGCGCCCTCAGAGAGCCGCTTCTGTTTGGCTCAAAGGCCGGCTGCCCCAGATGCATCTGGATGGCCCGCCTCCAAGTCGTGCAGACGAGTACGTCAGACTGCGGCTCCTTTTATAGTAGCTGTCCAATCAGAGGCGGAAGATTAGAGGCCGGCCCCTACACAGGGGTCCCTCTGTTTCTGCCGTCATTGTCTCTTCTGATAAAATATGAAATGAAAGGGGGATGTGATCCTTGGAAGGATGAAGAACGATAAACCTCAATTTACTCATTTAGCAACATACAGAGATCAACATGCACTTATTCAAAGAAACATCCTGTTTCCTTGGTACGGACCAAGGGGCCAGGAAGTAAACAATCTCTTATCAGTTAGAAATTTGGTCTCAAACTGCAATCCTTGAGGGTCTTACTCCTCCAACTTTTAGATGTGTCCCTCGTCTTACACACTGGAGTTAAATAATGAAACTGCCTCACTAGCATGCAGTTGAGCTCTACTGGAGCCCTGCTAAAGAGCTGGTGTTAGTCAGGTGTGCTCCTGCAACATTTACAAGTTGCAGGAGGCCGGTCCTTGAGGACTGGAGTTTGAGACCACTGTGTTAGTGCATTACCTCCTGTGTCTTTGCCACTGAGAAGGCCCATAGATGTGAGCGTCCGCAGATAGAGCTGATCAAAACAAACTTCTGAATTAAAAATAGTAAAATCGCTGCTCATCCCCATACCTGCTCAGCTAGGAAAGGATCTCAGGATCTAATTGGTCATGATGTTCCCATGGATGCCGAAAGCACCGAACCTTCTTTCCAACTGGGAAATGTCACAGGACTATTGCTGTTTTTGGCAGCACATGCCTGCTTCCTCCAGACTGAATCAGCTGACTGTTGGGGTCCACTTAAAACCGGATGTGTAAGGGACGCAGAAGCACAAAAACTTCGGACTTGGCACAGTGCTGTGGGGTCTCCTTTATCAGAAATAACCAGAAGTCAACCTAGGCCTTTCACAATAATCAATAAATCAGTTAATCGCATGGATAAATAAAACAAACTCAATAATTTCTAATTTCATGATTTTTTGTTTTTCTTTTTCTACCAAAAACTGGATCATAAAAATCTTCAGTCTGGACTTTTGGTCTCAACTAAACCTTTTTTTAAAAGCATAAATCTGCTTCCTGAGACTTACTTATTCATTTTATTTGTTGTTTCTGAAGTTTTGTTTATTTATTTTGGATATTTAAAATGTCTTCCAGTTCCAGTGTTAAATGTTCATTGTAATTTAAAGCTTACTGATCTTTGAGAATGTGTTCCTGCATTATTATTACCATTATAAAACTGGCAAACTGTCTCAAAACAATAATATTATCGGTTATCGCGATAACATCTGGGACGATTAATCATCCAGAAACATTGTTTATTGTGACCTAATCAAAGGAAAGGAAGACGTTGCGCTGAAGAACCACTGCATCTGTACCTGGTTCTTAGTCCTTCCAGTTTGTTCCTTTAAATTTTTACCAGAATTAAAGACGGATTCATGGTACAGCCTTGAACCCATTAATGATGCAAATAATAATAAAAAATAATTAAATCAGTATCAGTAAAATATCTATCTATAAATTATGGCAACTGTGATTCTTTTGTCGTTTTGCAAAGTTCCCAGAAACAGCAGGCTAACTGGAACAATGCACTTGGTGCATATAAGAAATTTCCAAGTGTTTGGGAATCTCTTTTGATGCCTCATGTGTTGTGAGTTTCAGAACCGGATCAGTTGGGCCATTGGGTAGATAAGCTAGCAGGAAGGTACATGTTTCCAGTAAACCAAACCTGTAAAAGTCACACCCTAAAATACTCCTACCAGCTGGTAAGGTCAGGTATGAGCACCAATAAAACCAGCTTCACTCCTTATCAGTCCTGGCAGGCAGTAAAAGCTTCCCGCTCACCCAGAGCTCCCAGCCAGTGTGGAGTAGTCAAATGAGGAAGTGAAAACGTCCCGCTGGCACGGGTGTTTTCTGCAGGCTTGCTGGCGATCGCGCTGCGCTCGGAGGGCGCTGCGGAGTTTCCAAAGCTAACGCTGACACAGACTCTGTGGATGGCAGATGCTGGATGTGGTCCAGCTGAAAGTGGAAAGTAAAGTCAAGCTGAGAGGTTACAGATGTGTTGAGCCAGAATAACTGCTGATCTCACGGTTTTCTAGAGGAGAGTCAGCAGCTTGCTCTCAGACTGCGCTCACACATGGTCCTTGTTCAGCAGGCCTGTTGAGGGTTGGCCTCCAGTTCTTTATCTCCTCTGCCTTGTGTTGGCACACTGTGACCGTGTCTCTGCAACCGTCGCATGTCCACTGTCCACACTGCGTGTATTATCTTACCTGCAGCACACAAACAAGTCGAAGCAATGATGGTATGAAAAACAAGGAAGGAATTTTCACAAGGGAGTTGAGCTAAGAGGTCTGTTTGAGAGCAAGAGTGCTTCATGTTCTCCGGCAATTTACGGAGAGCACAGAGTGTATCCCAAGTTGAGCTTCCAGAAATGTCTGACGAATCAACATTGAAATAATACGGGTTTAGGGTGTAAGCAGTTCTTTCTCATAAACTTTTCCTAAACCTTGTGCCCAGTTTTTCGGGCTGGAATGTTGTTTTTCTCTAAAATGTCTTCCGATGCACCAAAGTCTAAATAAATAGATATATACATATTTATTTTTAGTTTGTTCAAAAAAACTTTAAGGGTAAAAAATAAAGTTGTATTTTTCTCCAAATACAAAGTTGTTGTTTGGAAAAAAATGCATCAGTAGTATTAGTCTTTAGGGGTTTCTTGATGTCACAATATGTATTTTCTTTACCTCTACAGTAGAAGGAGGGACTGGGTTGGTCAGCATGCCATTTTGGATTTCACAAATATTTTCTAGCACTTCCAGTGGATGGACAGTAACTGATGGTGCATTGTGGGATGCACTAGTGTCCACTCCAGTGGTCTGTGTGCATTTATAACATAAAAATCCTCAAGAAGCTCAAGAAAAAGGCTTTTAGAAAGCTGCCCACTGCAGTGACTGCTGCACCCGAAAGGGTTATTAAACTAGAACCTGTGAAGTGATTAGTTGACTCTGACGGAGTAAAGACCCAGCTGTGTCTCCCCTCCTCAGACAGAGTCCTGGAAAAGGCCATGCTGAAGTGCGTTCTGAAGCCCTTGAAGCTGACTATCAGCGCAGCGCTAAAGGAGTTCCAGGTGCGCAGCGGCAGCTGGCAGGAGCTGAAAGAGAACCTGTCATTGGCCAAGGCCCGGCGACCTCAGGAGATGGGCGTGGCCGACGCTCTGCCTCCCGACCCCGTGGCCATAGAAAAGATCAGGCAGAAGTTCCAGACCATGTGTAAGCTGTACTCCCCGGAGAAGAAAGTCTGCATGCTGCTAAGAGTCTGCAAGCTAATTTACACCATCATGGAAGACAATTCAGGTAGAGATCTGTGAGGCGAACAGTTTTCCACACCTGACACACCCGGTATGATGAAACACGCCCATTCCTTTGTTTCAGGTCGTTTGTATGGAGCCGATGACTTCCTGCCCATGCTGACCTACGTGCTGGCCCAGTGTGACATGCCTGAGCTGGACAATGAGATCCTGTACATGATGGAGCTGCTGGACCCTTCGTTGCTGCATGGAGAAGGTGCCGGTCCAACACTTTCCCTGCTTTAAAAGCACATTATGTTTCTCCTCAGATGGCTGTTACTGTGTTTCTGTGTGTCCAGGTGGTTACTATCTGACCAGTGCCTATGGAGCCATGTCTCTGGTTAAGAACTTCCAGGAGGATCAGGCAGCCAGGGTGCTGAGCTCCGAAACCAAAGACACGCTACACCAGTGGCACCGGCGGCGCACCACCCAGCGTTCTGCGCCTTCCGTCGATGACTTCCAGGTGAGCATTCACTAACAAACTAACTTACCAGACAGACCTATTCTGTGCTTCCTCAGAGAGGCGATCTTTTACCTTCACCTGATGATGACGAGTGGTCTCCTGTTTGTCTCTCAGAACTACCTGCGTGTGGCACTGCAGGAGCTGGACAGCGGATGCACGGCTAAGACTCTGCCAGTGCGACCGTACACCACAGTGGAGGAATTGTGCCAGCTGTGCGCCCTGAAGTTTAAGGTGTCGGACCCCAAGAACTACGGCCTGTTCCTGCAGATGGAGGGCAGCAGCCAGCAGTTGGCAGCAGACACCCACCCTCAGAAGATCAAAGCCGAGCTTCACAGCCGCCCACAGCCGGTTCCCTTCCACTTTGTCTACCGCCGTTTGGCCAAAAACGGCACGTTGTCAGCATCTCTCTCCAGCACCCCCGTTGACCTCAGTTGTCTTGCCGTGGCCCCTGATCCCCAGGCCAACCTAAACCTCCAGAGCACAGACCCTCAGGCCCTCGGCGGAGGCTCCGTCTTTGTATGATCACGGAGGAACTCCCTCAGACTGTCGTCCCCTACAAACATGCTTCCCTGAGCATGCGCCGGCCGGATGTCGAAACAGTCCAAGTGGGCAAAACAGCGTCTCGTGCCAGTCTTCACAGAGCCGGACTTCTCCTTTCAGGCAACACATCTGTCTCAACCAACATCCCCTCGCTGTCAGACAGACCCGGCTGACAGAGGAAAAACACAGTTATTTTTACTTCCTCTGGATTTGGTATCTGGGCAGCTGAAAGGGACAAAGCAATCTGTCCTCATTTACACTTCCAGTCATTCGGTGTACATAAACAATCGAGGCACCATTTACTTTTAACAGTTGCAGGTCACCTGTTACTTTATTGCTTTTATTGGGTAAACTTTTAGATTGTCTATGAAAAGATTTAGTGACACCTAGAGGTCATTAGTATACATAACAAATTTCCTGTGATTCTTCAGGAAATCATCTTCTTGTGCCTCCCAATCAGATGATCCGCTTTGATCAAACGTAAATTAGTCTGATGCTTCCGATCATCCTAACATGCATTCATACGTCGTTGACCTTTGGAATATGACGTCTATTGTCTCAATCCAACAGAATAGCGTTAATATAGTGAAATCTTTGTGTTTAAGTTTAAAATTAAGAAGCAGGTATTCGCTGTTTAATCCTTGTGATATGAGCTGGTGTCATATTTTCTATTCACACTGACATGTGACAGAGGAACTGCTGTGATTTGTTAGCTTGTGTGGCCTTTTTAGCTGGTCTGAAGTGCCACACTTTGCGATGCGCTGCACGGGAAGAGTGCAGGTTGTCTAGAGGAGAACGAAAATGATTGAGATCTTGCGAGTTCCACGCAGAGGAAACGAGCAAGGAGCGGTCCGCACAGACAGAAAGGAAGTGCGACGTGGCTGGAAGAAAAGCCACGTCGCACCCAAACAGGAAGTTGGGTAGCGTTGTGTCAGTCGGGAAGACGAGCGTTCTCCTGGCATGTTGTTGTTTGGAACTGTTGTATTTATGTCTGTGCTGGGATCTTTCACAGATAGCTTCCTATCCTCAATATTTTTGATGTTAAATTGTCACGAGACACTTTTCCTGCCTGTCATGTATGTGTATGAGAAACATTTTCTTCTGTACTTAATAAACATTGAATCTGGAAGTATGTCTGACTACAGTTTGTACAAAGGTCCATTGTTAGCATGGCCGGCCCCACGCCACCAGGGGGCCCCCAAGAGCAATGAACTAGCACGATAGAAAAAAATACATTTAAAATATTGAATAAAACAAACTAAATGCGATTACTATATTGTTTTTCTTTCTTTTCCTTTCTTTTTTACAGATAATGATTAATCTCTTCCTGTTGGAGGCGTCTGCCTCTGTTGGGGAAATACAAAATGTTAAATTTATATCAGTTGACGTTACCTTCGAAATATTTTTTCTTACTCCTGTAAAGTTGAAATGAATAATCACAATAGTACTAGTATAATGTATGCTAAGTACAGATGACGCCAATGATAGCAGGTATGTTACACAGAATAGTTTAGAAATTATAAATCATCTTGTGTTGATCTGTTGGTGTGGGGCCCCCCAGAAAAAGCTGCTTAGGGCCCCAAAAAGGGTTGGACCGGCCCTGATTGTCAGTCTTTATGAAAACCTGTCAATTTCACCTTAGGTTATTTACATAAAGACGATTCACAATGAATGCTGTCTCAAGTAATTAAAAAAAATAATTTAGTCAGCTCAATCCCACCATGTAGACAGATTTACAGCCCAGTACATCCATTCCAATTCAGCTTATTTGCACCCATTTAGCCCTGGAGCTTCTATAAGCCCTTTCAGTTTTCTGCAGATAAATATGGAAACATCTGCAACAGTTAGCATGGATTTAAATCAGCCTCCTGCACCAACAAGGAGTTGACAGAATGTCGCCTGTGTTCTTGATGACGAAGCATTTCAGGTTCAGATTATGTCAGGATGGATCAAATCTCTGTACAGATACAGTACAGGGCAAACCATGAAAATAAAGCATCTTAAAAAGCAGTGACTGGAAGGTGAACTGTAGTTCATGAAAAGGTACACAAGAGGGCGCCAAGAAAGAGTGCCTGAAACTGAGGAGTTGCTCCTTTAATGCAGCTCATTAAATCAGAAAATCCGCAAATGTATTTTAAATCAGCGTTGAACTACTGATTCAAAATTAATTCACCCTAACATTCAGTCATAAAATTAAATATTACATCAGTGAAATAAAAAAATAAAAAAAGTATTTTAATCCAGAGATGTGGCCTTACTGAACAGCGTGTCCATCTGCTGCATATCGCCTGTTCTCAGGCTTTGTACTCATTTTTCTGTGAATTACTGCTTCAGTACAGCATGTGGTTCTGCTGAGGTGTAGTGAAAGTCCAATTTTGCACCTTCGACTCATCTGCAGTGTCGGTTCTGGTGTCTCTTCTTCCTTTCGAGAATATTCCATAGATTCTCTATGGGCCTCAGGTCAGACAAGTTTACTAGTGTTACCATGGTTATTAAAGTGTATGTTACTATTGTTGTCAATGTTGTCTGATAAAAAATTCTGCTGGAAAGTAAAGGTAAGACAAGGTGAGGCAATTTTACTTATATGGCACATTTTCAGCAACGAGGCAATTCAAAGTGCTTTACATGAATTAAAAAGGAAATACGAACAAAAATAATAAACCAAAGTGACCTGGCACCTTCTTAAGCAGCCACCTTTTTAAGATCACTACATCTGACATTTACGTACATGAGCTGCTTGATCTCGGCAAATAAGCGCCGTCTGAACCTTGGTTTTCACTGCAGCCTCCCAGGATGGTGATGATGTGTTGGTTTAAACACGGCCTGCTCAGAGCAGGAGAAAAGAGACCAGAAAAAAAGAAGATTAAATAATGGAGATATTGGTAATGCTGCCGTATCGCTGGCCAGAATCAAGTTAGTGTAACGATGTGTTGTGTTGTGCAAAGTAAGGGAAATGTAGCATAAGAAAAATGCTATTTTTCTATCGTATTTGTACGTATACATACATAACTGTACATATTTTGTATCGTAAAACATGTTAAACGCAGCTTTATTCATGAAACTCTAAGGAGTTCAAGAGACAACCATTGATTTGTCTGACAAACACTTGCAACTAACAGAATGTACTCTTTAATCAAAGACAACTTTATTGATGCAAAATGGTTTCTGAAATTAGATTTGAAACATTTAAACACAAAATATGCAGTTTTGTTAAATCCATGTATGTGGTAAGAGGTACCGGCTCCGATATGCGAAGGACCATGTCTTCAGCAAACACTCACAGTCGTTCGTCACAACCTGGGGCTAAAAAAAAACGAGCAAGCGAACCATCAGGAAGTCAAACTACATCCAGTGCTCTCTCTAAAACCGTTTGACTCTCATTTGAAAGAACATTGTTAAGATTTTCCATAGATAATTTAACATAGCGAAATATCTCCATGCATGTAATCCAAAAAGAGAGGGAAAAAAAACAACAACTTAAAAACAAACAGCGCTTCAGGCACATAA
Source organism: Poeciliopsis paucimaculata (assembly GCA_903067055.1). Classification (NCBI taxonomy): domain Eukaryota; kingdom Metazoa; phylum Chordata; class Actinopteri; order Cyprinodontiformes; family Poeciliidae; genus Poeciliopsis; species Poeciliopsis paucimaculata. The sequence goes on from CAEGAD010053454.1 coordinate 34,859, forward strand.
AAACAAGGGGGGAGAAAGAGGATACCTAGAATCTATGAAAATATATTCCCACACATATACACATTCAGACAAAAATATATGCATATATATAAATACATTTACACATATATTTACACTTATTTACATAATCAGTGTATCACCAATATGAATATCACAAACTATATAAAAATCTTCTTATAAAGGTACCTGGTATCACGATGGGAGCGTTCTAGGTGATTTGGTTGATTTCAGACACACTAAAGTGCAGAGCAGTGACGGCCTCTCCGCTAAGGCTGCGTTCACACCTGAAGTGACCCAATGCAGACTTTTTGAAGAGGGCGCAGTAACGTCACACAGAGAGGCGTGCTTAATGTGTTGCCAACCGCCATAAAGAAGAAGAAGAAGAAGTGGACCAGAGATCATTCATTTGAAGTTGTTCTCCGACGGGAGGCAGAATATTAACAACTTAATCCTCATTTTAGTCCGTCGTGATTGTTGCTGCGTATCAGGATGCAGAATAGTGACGTGTGTCGAGTATCAGTGACGTTCAGGTCGGATGAATGCGACCTGGATATGAGGTCACATTTGAATCGGATATGTATCGGATATCAGGTCATATTTGAATCGGATATGTATCGGATATCAGGTCATATTTGAATCGGATATGTATCGGATATCAGGGTCACATTCGAAACAAATCTGACCCGTGTTGTTCAGGCCTTCATAAAAAGATCTGATTCAGGTTGCATTATGTCAAAACAAACAAACAAACAAACAAAAAAATCTGAATTGGGTCACTTCAGGCTACAGTGTGAACACAGCCACAGTGTGGGAGCCTGTCACTGCTCTGGACTTTTCTACGCCTTCATCATTAGTAGGTGTACGCAGTGACTAGCAAACACAACAAACCCTACACACCCGGAACAGAGAAGGATTGGTAAAGTGCATGCTGCAGCTGATCTTAGATACATATGATAAAGAAAGACATGGTAATCACTATAATGCAGTTGCTGTTAGAGATACGGTATCTCCTAACACTGAGAAAATACCGTGTAGCGCCGAGACAGATTGCTCTGTTAACTATGAGCAGTGTTCACTGTCAAAGCTCTGTAAGTTTTCAGGATTTAAATATATCAAATTAAATGAAAAAAAGGAGTCATTTGATTCCACAGACAAGCTTTTTGGGGCAGTTTCACCAGGACGGTAGAACGTACCATAACCACAATGTGGCGTTATCAGCGTTTTGGGGGGGATTGTGGAGGAGTTAAGGAAGAATATGCAGAGTATCAGCGGCGCGCCAAAGCTACACACAGCAGTGAGGCTTGGTCCTGAGTGCCATGTAAGAATCCCTTAACATGTCACCATGGTTGTGTTAACCATGGTGACATCTTTGAGTGTGGAGGGCATCCCGATGCAACAAGAGTCGGGGCGGTTTGGCAATACTTCGTGGAACAGCTACGGTTCTGACGCATAAGAGTAAGGCGGAGGTCGAGGATGATGGAGAACAGCAGGGGGGAATCCAGGGTAAAAGAAAGTGAAGGCATCGCTGATAGTTTTCTAAATTTGACCCAAACCACCACGATCCTGAAGAGTCACACAATTAGAAAACTGACCAAACTCCGACCTGCTCCAGGTGGAGATGACAAACTACATGCTCCAGTGTATATACTGTCAGTGAGGGACGAGAACTCTTAAGTTAGCACTTTTCCCTATCAGCAAAGTGTTCAACAAGGAAAGCAGAGGAAGCACAAAGACATGACAATATTAAATATTCTGTTATATATACAAAAAAGCTCAATTGAGCAAAAATAAAAATCAAAGTTAGTCAATGAGATTTTCTCTAGATTTTAACGACCAAAGCCATCCTGGAAGGCTTAAATCATCTTCTGGCAATGGAGAGGTGGCTTTTTTCACAAAAACAACTTAGGCCTTTATTTAATGAAGGTGACGATTTGTGTTTGGAACGCGCTCATTCTTCACTTTCTAACTGGACTTCCTACTGATAAAGTGGGAGAAACTCTGACGACCCCCAGTTACGACTTGTAAGACCCACTTTGCATTTCAATATGGCCGATCCTCGTGTCTACATTTGTGTTTTACAAGACCAGGAATGTTTACATGTAGCACTTGCAACTCTAAGATAAGCAAATTAAAAGTGGGTTTTGCTTATGGAAAGTAGAGCTTGAAATGTTCAGAGGTACTGCGAACATCTATGTGCTTGACAACATTGAAATCCCGACTTCTCTATGCTAACTGGGTTTGCGGCTCAATCGCAGTAGCGAGTTCTGACTTCAGAGGTAACTGGAATGCAGCGCTAGACCACCTTTAGACCACACAGTTTAAATCTATCAAGAGACAGATCATAGCAAGAAGACAAATAATATTTTGTCATGAGTCCAATTGGACAAGCTACATAGTAAATGCATCTTGGATTGCTTTAGGATACAAGTAGTTAAGGTTTGGTGCAATCAATATTGCATGCTTCCTCTATACCTCAAGGTGTAAGTTTCCTCTCAACACTTTGATAAGTTGCTGAGCTGCCCTGCAGATTGACCACAATTTCCTAAAATACTCGTGGTGATTGTTGACGTAACCAAACAGAAGTGGGAAGACAGTTGAACAAGTTGTTTCAACTTGTTTCTCTGTTTAACATAGGCAACACCAAGGAGATCCTTTTGGACTGGTGGACCTACGCAACACCACAACTTAACCTACGGAGCCCCTAAGGGACACCTAGGGCACATGGGGAAAATGTTTCTTTTGCATTACCTTGCAATAAGTTTTGCGTTCCTTCACAATGTTCTTACTGCAATTTTTGCTGGTCTATTTCATATACAGTCACGAATGTCAGTTTAAAATATCAAATGTATACACATTTAAAGAGGCTCAGTGAAAACTTGTTTATTCACAAAACTGAAAA